>JAWNZC010000319.1:1495000-1520464 GCA_035771165.1 Paragorgia papillata
CCTCCAATAACGTCAATTGGCGATCTATTTTTAAGTAAAAAAAACAATATTTCTTCTAGGCTGAAACAGCAAAGATCCAAGAAGAACTCAATTCATTAAAATCAAAGGCAGATGACAGCTCGGCGTCGACGAAGTTGCAAGAAGACTTTGAGAATTTGCAGAAGGAAAAAGAAGCGAAGATTGAAGAAGTTAATGAGAAAGAAAAGACAATAACCCAAGTAAGGTCATATTTTTCTTCTCCAAAACAGTTTAAAGTGTCACTAAGATGAAAAAATCGTCAGTCTTTTTTTTTTATCTTATCATAAAGTAGATTTAAAATGAGGATGAACGGCGTTTGTGGTTTGTAAATATCTCATCTCGTTCAAGAGATATTCACGTTTTTGAAATATGCACATTATATGGCTGATGACATCATTTTCTCCAAACGAGCGAAATGAAAATCGTAAAATTAGGAATATCTCTAGAAATAAACAATAGAAAGTGCTCAAATTTTGCATGCTTATAGTATTAAATAAAATACGTTTCACTGTGGAACTTAGTTGTTTTCGTGGAAGCTGCTGGTTCCTGGCCCCATCCAATGATAAAATTAAATTTTCTTATTTATCAGCAATCAAGTAGCGTTTACTCCAGCGAATAAATGTGACGATTAGGGCTTATGTAGGCATTGTAAGTCAAACGTTTAAATATTTATATTTTTAAACAATGAGGCAAAAATGATAACTCCCTTTTAAGGTTTAGAGTAACCTGAGAGCATGCGCTTACCATGGCAATCACAAAAGTTCCACAGAGAAATGTATTTTATTAGATACTATAAGCATACAAAGTTTAAGCACGTTCTATTGTTTATTTCCAGAGATATTCCTTATTTTACGATTTTCATTTCGCTCGTTTGGAGTAAATGACGTCATCAGCCATAAATTTGCATATTGCCAAAACGTGAATATCTCTTGAACGAGATGAGATATTGATAAACCACAAACGCCGTTCACCCTCATTTTAAATGTACTCTATGATAAGATAAAAAAAAATACTGATGATTTTTTCATGATAGAGACACTTTAAAGGACATTGGCAACAAAAATTAAGTTTGTCTAATTTGAAAGAACTCATAAAATTGTAATAGAAGATCCTTTACAATTTTTCCGTATTTTTCTTCGTTTTCAAGATATTTCAATTTGTTGAATATGTAAATGAATGGTCTCTGACGTCAGGAGCAGGGTACAGTATTTTCACACGTAGAAAAATCAGTTATATCTCTAAATTTGTTCAACGAAATCATTTGAAACTGTGCACATACAAACGCCTTGTTACACTGAACATTTCATACCCTGTTCATGACGTCAGAGCCCATCTCATTTACATATTAAACAAATTGAAATATATTGAAAACGAAGAAAGATACGAAAAAGTTGTAAAAGGTCTTCCATTACAATTTTACGAGTTCTTTCAAATTAAACAAACTTAATTTTTATTGCCAATACCCTTTAATGCTAAAAAACATGATTAAAATATATTGATTTATCTTTGAGCAATACACATAATATGCAATTGGACTCTACTACTGTCAAAGGATTTGTTTTCAAATGTATTTTTCTCCTTCATAGTTAAGACGCATTGCTCGGCGATACAGAACTCAATGTGATGAATTAGCAAAAGGAAAAGAAGATCTTGAAAAACGACTTTCTGAAGAGAAGCCATTGGAAGACTCAGCAGAGCAAGAAGAGATTGTAAAAAGTCTGACAGAGGAAAAAAAGACTTTGGAAGGCGAACTAGAAAAATTGACACAGACAATGGCAGCAAGCAAGGTAAGAGACATGGAGGAAAATGCAATTCAACATGCCATAAAATCAACACCTAACATCTTTGCTGTGATTCGTGCTCCGAACTGTCGTTGGTGGCAGCCTGGAGCGCCTTTGATATGCCTCGACACGTCCACGTTGATCTGCGTCCTTCGCAATTCAGCCGCTGGCTGCAAGTAAGGATGATTAGCCCCCAGTCCTTTATCCTTTAATTATATTTTTTAATACATAAAGTCATTCAGTATAAGCAGGGTGGTGTCCAATGCCCCCCTCTTCCCCGTCACAAGTCGCAGAGACAACCAAGTCTAGCAAAGTGAATTTTTTATAAACATACTTGAATGTCAGTTGGACTCTCTCTCCCCTCCCCAGGAACACACATGTTAGGTGCTAAGAATTTATGTTTTGTTTTGCTTAGGCGAAAGAGGAAAAGAGCAAGAAAACGTTGACCTCGGCTACGAAAAAGATACAACAGTTAACGAGTAAGTGATCTATTTATTTTCATGCTGCTTACACAATCTCGTTTCCAGAGCCCACGTTCCCCGGGAAACGAGAGGCTCTGGGATAATCCGTTCACGCCATCACAGGATTCTTGTTATCTGGAAGAAGAGTTATATAGAGTTCACTGTGTTCATCAGCCAATGAAATATCGATGTGAAACGGATTATCCCAGAGTCTCTCGTTTCCCGGGTGGGGAACGTGGGCTGGAAACGAGATTGGCTCCTTACAGTACTATCGCCATAGCGATATTTTTGTCTATCTTTGCATCATTACCAAGTACATATACGTTGAAAATTTAAATACCACTGACATTCTGTAAAAAGTATTACAGGCGCATACAACATCATGCAGTACTGTGTCTCCATTGGAATCATAAATAATTATTTTTAATTTATCCTAATTTTTTATCCCACTAATTTTCATTGTTACTTTATAATACTTTTTGTGATCAGCAATTCCAACCTAGCGTAAGTTTTCTTCAATTTAATTGTTTTCTTAATATTTTTCAGGTTTGAATGATAAATATTTGAATGAAAATGAAGAAGTGAAGAAGACGCTTGAAGAAGTTCGCCAAGAAAAAAATGCTTTGATCCAAACAGCAAATGAAAGAGAAATGAGATTAACCGTATTGTCTACGCAGTTTGAAGGCAAGCAATTGCGAATTGAAAAAGAAATAAAAGAGAAAAACGAAGAATTAGAAAAATATATTCAGGAGAAAACAAAAGTAAAAGAACGAGAAGCAATCAAGGAACGGTAAGAATTTTTTTGACAGTAACCTGTTGCGATAAATTTCGCCACAAACCTTTGTACTAGTGTGGTGGTAGTTACATGTAGACTGGTTTACTAGATAGTCTGGTATACTAGTGTGGTAGTAGTTAGACTGGTGTACTGGTGTGGTGGTAGTTACATGTAGACTGGTTTACTAGATAGTCTGGTATACTAGTGTGGTAGTAGTTAGACTGGTGTACTGGTGTGGTGGTAGACTGGTGTACTAGATAGTCTGGTATACTAGTGTGGTGGTAGTTAGACTAGTGTACTGGTAGTTAGTCTGGTTTAGTAGTGTGGTGGTAGTTAGACTGTTGGTAGTTAGACTGGTGTACTAGTGTGGTGGTAGTTAGACTGGTGTACTAGTGTAGTGGTAGTTAGACTGGTGTACTAGTGTGGTGGTAGTTAGACTGGTTTACTAGTGTGGTAGTAGTTAGACTGGTGTACTAGTGTGGTAGTAGTTAGACTGGTGTACTAGTGTGGTGGTAGTTAGTCTGGTGTACTAGTGTGGTAGTAGTTAGACTGGTGTACTAGTGTGGTGGTAGTTAGTCTGGTGTACTAGTGTGGTAGTAGTTAGACTGGTGTACTAGTGTGGTAGTAGTTAGACTGGTGTACTAGTGTGGTGGTAGTTAGACTGGTATACTAGTGTGGTAGTAGTTAGACTGGTATACTAGTGTGGTAGTAGTTAGACTGGTGTACTAGTGTGGTAGTAGTTAGACTGGTGTACTAGTGTGGTAGTAGTTAGACTGGTGTACTAGTGTGGTAGTAGTTAGTCTGGTTTACTAGTGTGGTAGTAGTTAGACTGGTGTACTAGTGTGGTAGTAGTTAGTCTGGTTTACTAGTGTGGTAGTAGATAGTCTGGTATACTAGTGTGGTAGTAGTTAGACTGGTGTACTGGTGTGGTAGTAGTTAGACTGGTGTACTAGTGTGGTAGTAGTTAGTCTGGTTTACTAGTGTGGTAGTAGTTAGACTGGTGTACTGGTGTGGTAGTAGTTAGACTGGTGTACTAGTGTGGTAGTAGTTAGACTGGTGTACCAGTGTGGTAGTAGTTAGTCTGGTGTACTAGTGTGGTAGTAGTTAGACTGGTGTACCAGTGTGGTAGTAGTTAGACTGGTGTACTAGTGTGGTAGTAGTTAGACTGGTGTACTAGTGTGGTAGTAGTTAGTCTGGTTTACTAGTGTGGTAGTAGATAGTCTGGTTTACTAGTGTGGTAGTAGTTAGACTGGTGTACTGGTGTGGTAGTAGTTAGACTGGTGTACTGGTGTGGTAGTAGTTAGACTGGTGTACTAGTGTAGTGGTAGTTAGACTGGTTTACTAGTGTGGTGGTAGTTAGACTGGTGTACTAGTGTGGTAGTAGTTAGACTGGTGTACTAGTGTGGTAGTAGTTAGACTGGTGTACTAGTGTAGTGGTAGTTAGACTGGTTTACTAGTGTGGTGGTAGTTAGACTGGTGTACTAGTGTGGTAGTAGTTAGTCTGGTGTACTAGTGTGGTAGTAGTTAGACTGGTGTACTAGTGTGGTAGTAGTTAGACTGGTGTACTAGTGTAGTGGTAGTTAGACTGGTGTACTAGTGTAGTGGTAGTTAGACTGGTGTACTAGTGTGGTAGTAGTTAGTCTGGTATACTAGTGTGGTAGTAGATAGTCTGGTATACTAGTGTGGTAGTAGTTAGACTGGTGTACTGGTGTGGTAGTAGTTAGACTGGTGTACTGGTGTGGTAGTAGTTAGACTGGTGTACTAGTGTGGTAGTAGTTAGTCTGGTATACTAGTGTGGTAGTAGTTAGTCTGGTATACTAGTGTGGTGGTAGTTAGTCTGGTTTACTAGTGTGGTAGTAGATAGTCTGGTTTACTAGTGTGGTAGTAGTTAGACTGGTGTACTAGTGTGGTAGTAGTTAGACTGGTTTACTAGTGTGGTAGTAGTTAGACTGGTTTACTAGTGTAGTGGTAGTTAGACTGGTGTACTAGTGTAGTGGTAGTTAGACTGGTGTACTAGTGTGGTGGTAGTTAGACTGGTGTACTAGTGTGGTAGTAGTTAGACTGGTGTACTAGTGTAGTGGTAGTTAGACTGGTGTACTAGTGTGGTGGTAGTTAGACTGGTGTACTAGTGTGGTGGTAGTTAGTCTGGTGTACTAGTGTGGTGGTAGTTAGACTGGTGTACTAGTGTGGTAGTAGTTAGACTGGTGTACTAGTGTGGTGGTAGTTAGACTGGTGTACTAGTGTGGTGGTAGTTAGTCTGGTGTACTAGTGTGGTGGTAGTTACATGTAGACTGATTTACTAGATAGTCTGGTTTACTAGTGTGGTAGTAGTTAGTCTGGTATACTAGTGTGGTGGTAGTTAGTCTGGTGTACTAGTGTGGTAGTAGTTAGTCTGGTGTACTAGTGTGGTGGTAGTTAGTCTGGTGTACTGGTGTGGTGGTAGTTAGTCTGGTGTACTAGTGTGGTGGTAGTTAGACTGGTGTACTAGTGTGGTGGTAGTTAGACTGGTGTACTAGTGTGGTGGTAGTTAGTCTGGTGTACTATTGTGGTAGTAGTTAGTCTGGTATACTAGTGTGGTAGTAGTTAGTCTGGTGTACTTGATAGTAGTTAGACTGGTGTGCTAGTGTGGTGGTAGTTACATGTAGACTGATTTACTAGATAGTCTGGTATACTAGTGTTGTAGTGGTTAGTCTGGTTTACTAGTGTGGTGGTAGTTACATGTAGACTGGTTTACCAGTGTGGTGGTAGTTAGTCTGGTTTACTAGTGTGGTGGTAGTTAGACTAGTGTACTGGTGTAGTGGTAGTTACTAGTTAGTCTGGTTAATTACTAGTGTAGTGGTAGTTAGTCTGGTGTACTAGTGTGGTGGTAGTTAGTCTGGTTTACTAGTGTGGTGGTAGTTAGTCTGGTTTACTAGTGTGGTGGTAGTTAGACTAGTGTACTGGTGTAGTGGTAGTTACTAGTTAGTCTGGTTAATTACTAGTGTAGTGGTAGTTAGTCTGGTTTACTAGTGTGGTGGTAGTTATCTTATCTTATCAACATTTGTACCTAGCGGTACAGGAGAAGTAACAATAGGACTCTAGGTCCCTTACAAGGTTATCCTCCTAAGGTCTAGGTGTTGATTTCACGGAAGGAGGAAACCCGTATTACCCAGCGAAAAACCCTCGAAGCACAGGAGAGACCAACTAAACTCTACTCACATGAGTCCCAAGCTCGACAACGGGGTCATTCCCAAGCGGTCACCCATCCAAGTACTAACCCCGTCCAACCGGGCTTAACTATTGGTGAGAGGCAGCGCCCTAACAGCACACGCCACCCGTGCTCCCCTTAGTTAGGCTAGTGTACTGGTGTGGTGGTAGTTAGTCTGGTTAATTACTAGTGTGGTGGTAGTTAGACTAGTGTACTGGGTCATTTTACTTCTGTGGTGTTTATTGTGGTGTTTTTTTTGTTTTTTTAAGTGAGAATGAAACGCTTAAGAAACGTATTCAACAATACCAACGTCTGATGCTTCAAGCTCAACAGAAACTCAAATCTCAAGCATCATTACGCGTAGCAGCTACTCAAGGTCAGAGTGTGACAAGTGGAGCAAGTACTAGTACTGGAGTGGAGAATACAAGTAAAGAACTGGTGACTAGTCAATGTTCTTCTAATACTGTACCACCCACAGCAGCTATTAAACCAACTGCTACACCAGCCACTTCCGTACCAGTTCGTCCAGCAAGCACACCAACCGCCAGCATTCGACCAATGGCAATGACGACGGCTACTGTTCAACCTACTCCAACAGCAACAGTGCCACCTACAGTAACAACTCAGCCAACTGCTGTCGCTATTGTCTCAGCAGTGAACGAACCCATTACGGCGACTTGCGTTGCGTTACGAACGCAAGCCTCGGCCAGTACCACTGTGCAAGCTTCTGCCACTCCTCTAGTGTCTTCTGTTCTGCCTTCAGTGTTGTCTGAAGTAACCTCGTCACCTTCTGTTTCAGTGAGGCCAATTACATCATCAAACGTTTCGACTATAATTGCTATGGCAACTTCAAGTATGGAGGTCAATGAAGAGAGACCTGCTGATGTCGTCATCAGTAGTGAAGAACGACCTTCAGCGTTTTATACAGGATTTGATACCATACAGCAGAGGTACGTTGCAGTATAGCGTGCTTTTCACGCTAACCACCACTACCATCTACATAGGTTAACTGCTTTCTAAACAGGGTGTCGCTGTTCCGGGGGATATAAGGGTCCTTTAGCAAACGGAACGGGAACGTCGTGATAACGTCTTTCATACAAAGGAAATTTACATCTAAAACAAAGACAATGAACAAATTGAAGTCCCAAGAACGATCCCTGCACCGTCCTCGTTGTGTATACAACGTCAACTGATGTATCTTCACGTATTCAGGACGACCTTGACACATGAAACATGACTTGAACAGTGAAGGCTGTTGGGTGAATTTGACGTTAACGTATATAGCAGACAGCATCTTTTAGAGGCTCTAAAGCTTTTCGAAGGTCGAAACATATACATCAAACCCATGAAATTGCAGTGTCAGTGATGCATGATTTCTTTTTTGCTCGCTTCGTTCTAGCTTCGTTTGGAATCTTTGAAAGGTGGTGTTTAATAATGGTTAAGGTTAAACCATAAACTCGCGCAACAACTTTCACTGTGTAATACCTCGTTCTTCGTATAGGCTAGGACGATGCATTAATTCATTATTTTTGATTTTACATTCTATAAAGGACGTCGTCACTGACGTTCCCGTTGTCTAGCTTTGCTAAAGATCCTCCCTAGAATGAAACGTTTTGTTAACAATGGCTGGCATGAATATTGGAGGCACCAGGATATTTCAGTTGTGTTACAAATGTCTTTTATTATACAACTGCATTAAAAACTGTCCAAATAACGCTAAAAATGAGTGCAAATATACAGCGATATTTGGATAGTTAGTTATTTGCACTGTTTATTTGGATTGTTAGCCAATCAAATTTATCACACGGGAGACTACTTCATGTATGCTTATTATTTTGTCTTGGTGCAAGTCACGCTCTTCTCTGGCCTTTTTAGAGTTTTCTTTTTCCATAAAAATGTGTTGATCAGAGCAGTTGTATAATAAATCTCTTATAAGATGTTTTGGTGTGTAGTATCGCTGTATATTTTTACTCGTTTGTATTTTGATACAGCGATACTACACAGCAAAATATCTAATAAGATATATGTATTATGGTTTTTAACTTTTTTTAGTGATGTGAGTAAGGTTGCGTCAAGTCAGAGGGAAAGCGTTGACAGTCCGCAGCCGCATGGATCAAAACGCTCTCGTGATTACGAAAGGTTTGTGATGATGATGGTGGTGATGATGGTGATGATGGTGATGGTGATGATGATGATGATGATGGTGATGATGGTGGTGATGGTGATGATGGTGGTGGTGATGATGATGATGTGGTGATGATGATGATGATGATGGTGTTGATGGTGATATATTGTGTAGACTGTATTGTAATATTGACTGCTAGAGAACATATGTTAATGTTTGTTTAATTTTCAATGTAGTTCAGTGGAAACAATTCGCGAGGAACAAGAATCGAAGAAAGCAAGAACTGAAACGGTATGAAATACATACATACAACCTGCATACACCAATGTTTAGTTACTAAAAACGAACAACAGTGTTTTATGTAATATTTAAAAGATGAGCAGGAGTGTTAAAACACGTTCTGCGAGTGTTTTGAATGGCTTTAAAAACGATCACCATTTGGTAAGTTCGTTGGCGTAGTAAATTTGAAAAATAACGTTGTCTAAGGCGAGAAAATCAAAGCTAAAGTTTATGTAAATCAGGAGAATGTTTTGTCACATGTAAAACCACGATACGCTTATGATTTTTCTTTGTGTTTTCCTCATGAATTATTAATGATTTTTTTAAGTATAATTGCAACATTTCACTGGGTGATAATTAAGGAGGAGGGTTGGGGGTTATCACTTGATGAGTCAAAACCATCTGGCCTTTATAGACAGAGTAAAATAAAAATGGTTTGGGTGTCCTAGTAGGGAAGAGGTTAAGGGTGGTGAACTGCTGAGATTTTAGAAAATGAAATAATGATGTTTTAAGCGAAAGTATTTTATCATGAATAAACTAAGATTTACTTTGTGAAGCCATTTAAATCTCTAAACATTCTCTAACATCTCAGAATTTCAAGCACCTTCGAGATTTTTATAACCACTGACCTACCTAACAAATAACAATTGATTACACTGTATATAAGTTACTATAAACCTCATTATATGGCTGGTCTTGTTTTCGGGTCATTACGCCAAACGGCGCACGCTGATTGGTTGCTGAGAGGTCCGGAAAAAGCCGTAATGCGCTCCCGGCACTGTGAGAGGGCATTACGTCCTTTTTAATGACCTGCACGTTTTGGCGGGAAAATTACTGAGTTGATTTGAATGAAAATAAAAGCGAATTAGATATATTCGTTGGAAAATTTTGAATAATAATACGTCCTGAAACATCAGTGTTTCTTTTTATAAAAACTTTTTATTTAAAAGCGCGAAAAATAAAAGCCTAACAGGTGTAAACATGAAGCGAAACGAACAAGCTCAAAAGTAAGAACTAAAGTGACAGCGACACCTGATCAAGACAAACGTAGAACTAAAAACAGTAAGAAAACAAACCAAAAGCCATATAATAAAAGGCTTATTAACCTCGTTTTCTTGGTATGTACGGGAAAGTATTTGCCCTCGGTTTCTCTCGCACAAACCTCGCTCCTTCGTCGCTCGGTCTGTATGAAAACCTCAGGCAAATACTTTCCCATACAGACCTGGAACTCGGTTAATAAGCCTTTAAAATTGTTGTTTGGGGAAAATCTTTTGAAAAGACTAAATTGTTATTGTTTTGGTTATGATTTAGAAGGAGCAGCAGTTAGAGGATGAAGTTTGCGAAGAAGAGGTTGAAGAAGTTGAGGATGAAAATGCAGCAGATGATGAAGATGTTTTAGACTCAGCTGAGGAACAGGAATCAGAAGGAGAACCAGAGGTTTGTGATTTTCTAAATAAAACATTACGGACAGCGTTTGTTTATTGGTTCGACAAAGATTCACCTTATTTCATTTGGTTTAGATCATTTGTATCGATGTCGAAAGTGATGAAGATGACGTCATGGAGAGAGAAATAATAGAAGAAGATGACGGAGATGATGATGTCATTCGTGAAGTTGTTGATGACGACATTGATATAAGAGGTTAATACACAAGTTAGGATTTTTTGAACAACACTTTGCTGATTGAATTTGTACTTTGGCATCAAAACATAGTCAAACGAGATATGGTCTGGAAACTCGGCAAACTTCAAAGCGCCTATAATGAGCTGTGATTTTATCATTTTTATGTTGAACCGTACCTTACACCGTGCACATCCTTTGTTTTAGGTTTATTAATATTTAAATAGCACGGTTGAGTAATTGAACTGAAACGTTGCTATTGGACAATTCGTTCATTATACTAAAATATAATGTGTTCAGTGACCGTGCACCGTGCACAAAAATGCATAAAGTCGAACAAAAAGATAGACCAAAGACTTTAGCTGAGTTTCCAGACCATATCTCGATTGACTATGATCAAAAGTAGACCAACGTTTTAATGTTTTCAAGTATTTTTCTCTGGCAAACACTTGAAAAGCTAAAACTTGTTTCTTTGTTCTGC
The DNA here is from genome assembly GCA_035771165.1 of Paragorgia papillata. Lineage (NCBI taxonomy): Eukaryota > Metazoa > Cnidaria > Anthozoa > Scleralcyonacea > Coralliidae > Paragorgia > Paragorgia papillata. The sequence continues at coordinate 1,505,728 of JAWNZC010000319.1, forward strand.
AGAGGAATTTGGTGATGAAGGGATCAGTGAAGAACCGGATGGATCTGTGCAAGAAGGTAAGAACAAAAGTGTACATTAAGTAGAGTGCTGTGTAGGCAGTGTTTTGGATAGAGTAAAGTGAAAAGATGGTAAACTGCTGAGAATAGTTTTGATAATGAAATACTGACGTTTCGAGCAGAGTCCTTCATCAGAGTAAAATGTAGAGTGCTGTGTAGGCAGTGTTTTAGATAGAGCAAAGTGAAAAGATTGTAAACTGCTGAGAATAGTTTTGTTAACGCAATACTGAATAAAAACTATGCAGACGTAGACATTACTATTATTTGTGTCTGATTATAGCAAATTACATTATTAGTCGTCTCGTACTGACCTGATTAATTTGTAATTACCACTCAATTCAAAAAAAGATTTTCCTTTCATACTCAGATCACGGATAGTAAAAATACTTTACTATGCTTACAAAGCCTACAACAGGTTTATCAAAATATAGTAACTTAGGTTAGATATACTGCCGAAACAGAGAACGTAGGAATCTAACGTTTCGAGCGAAGGCCCTTCGTCAGAGAGAAAACACGTTTCTCTCTGACGAAGGGCCTTCGCTCGAAACGTTGGATTCCTACGTTCTCTGTTTCGGCAGTATATCTAAGCCGTTTGCAAGCGACCGTTAGGCGAGCGATTTTTTTCATGTTTGTTTACGTTTGAAAGTTGCACGTTTCACACGAAAACGTTGAACGTTTAAAAACGAATAAATCAACTTGCGGCGTCAGTTCAAAGAAACCTGTCAAAATGACGCCGCAAGTTGATTGAATTGATTTTAAACGTTCAACGTTTTCGTGTGAAACGTGCAACTTTCAAACGTGAACAAACATGAAAAAAATCCGCTTATCACGTCAGTTCAGTAGAGTGTCGTAACCAAAGTTATGAAAGCTCTCTATCTATTACTTGCAAGTTTATGAGATATTTTATTTTTCTTTTGTTGTAGAAATAAGTGACAATGTTGCTGTGGTGCGTGTTAATGCTGACTCTACACCATCAACATCAAATCAAGAAGTACGATGCCAAGTGACCACTGTTACGTCACATACTGTACCTTCTATACCGCAAATGCCATTGGTTAGATCCCAGTCTCATCTCGTGCCATTCACTCTTTCACAGGTACAATTAAACTGTACATTGAACATTGGTTATTGAAATGTGGATTTATAACTCCATAAATATTATAATTACTGCACATTTAGGTTGGGTGTTTCGGGACATCTGATTCAGTTAATTGTTTAGCCAATGAAATCACGGCGTTGCTAGAGCAAAAATATGGAGTTTCCAAGGGACACCTGACCACGAGTATGTCACGATCAAGTAAAGATGTGGAATGTTAGTAGCACTGGTGTCCTTCGAGTTGGTGAATTGTAAGAATACTCAACATTAGCTTCGATAAGTTCACAACTAGAGTATTGTTCGATGTTTCACCTAGAAACACGTGACATTTGGCGCTAGAAATGCCGTGATATTATTGGCTAAATAATTAACGGAAATGGATGTCTCGAAACCTCAACCAAAATCCGCAGTGGTTATAACTTCTCACACACAGCTGGGAGCTGCTGCAGCATCCGCCGCAAGCTTTACCTTTATTTAACCACAGATAGCTATCACAGCTTTACTGTTACCTATTACAGCTCAACTAGAATTAAACTAAATACAGGATGACTAATAGCAGTTCATCACATTTTGCACATAACCTAACAATTAAACTTCAACCCAGTCGAAGCATTACAAGGGGAAGGGTGGGTGGGATTAGAGGTCAAGCATGGCGAAGCAACAACAAAAAACGTGCTGACATAACCCACACCCCCTATACACCTGATTACCCATCATGCCCCCAGCAGTGTGAGAGAAAACATTTTCTGCTTCTTTCGTTCGTCAGCCAGCAGAAAATAACACTTTTAGCTGAATTTTTTTTTAAATCTATTGTTAGGGTCAGCCAGGTAGTACTGCATTTGATGATACCGATGATTGTATGGTGCCCAGTACTCCAACTTTATTTATTCCGAAACGATCTGATGGTTTTGGTGAGATGATCAGGTACGGTATATAATAGTTGGAGTGGAGTAGAGTAGAGTAGAGCAGAGCAGAGTAGAGTAGAGTAGAGTAGAGCAGAGTAGAGCAGAGTAGAGTAGAGCAGAGTAGAGCAGAGTAGAGCAGAGTAGAGTAGAGCAGAGTAGAGTAGAGCAGAGTAGAGCAGAGCAGAGTAGAGTAGAGCAGAGTAGAGCAGAGTAGAGCAGAGTAGAGCAGAGTAGAGCAGAGTAGAGCAGAGCAGAGTAGAGTAGAGTAGAGTAGAGCAGAGTAGAGCAGAGTAGAGAGTAGACTATTGGAATAATATTATCCATCTTTCTTCCTATAGATCATGACCAAGAACCAATGAAAACATGCGTAGACAATTATTGTATAATTATTATTCTCATTTCCAGCTCTCCTCGTGTTCATCATGCCTCATTTTTGTTTGGTTCTACCGCTGACACACAGACTGGTGGGCTAGCAATGGGAATGTCTGAAGAAGGTTTGAGATGTTATTTGATACTTTCAGTTCGTATCAGCTAATTGACTACAATTTGTTTATTATTAGATTTGCTATTATATATAAAGGCTAGCCGATACCCCCTCTTAATTTCAAAAAGGCCCTGGGAACGAGGTTGCTTGAACTAGATCAGAGTTATTGTCTGCTAGTTTAGCACGGGTGGCGTGTGCTGTTAGCGCGCTACCTCCCACCAAGAGTTAATCCCGGTTAGTACTTGAATGGGTGAGTGTCTGGGAATAACTCCGTTGTCGAGCTTGGACGATGTGAGTAGAGTTTAGTTGGTCTCTCCTGTTCTCCGAGGGTTTTTCACTGGGCTCTCCGGTTTTCCTCCCTCCGCAAAATCAACACCATCTGGGATAGGAGTGGCGCCCACCCCTGCCTTAGGGTGGGAGCCCAACCTCGTACCCAGGGCCATTTGTTCCCGCCATCTTGGCCCAGTTCCCTACAAATGGCCCTGGGTACGAGGTTGAGAGGAGCCTTCTGGCTACCTCCGATTGCGGTAGACTTAATACTCTAATATTAGACTTAATAGATCTAGTTTCTGGTACTCTGTCCATGGGTGATGACAGACTATATATCAGGTGAAATTTGAATCCTTGGTACAAAGTCAATAGCGTTCTGACATAATGTGCTTTGAGCAAGACTTCATTCAACAAGAATTAACGTAGTCTATATTTACAAACATATATTGAGTTTTTAAACTCTTTTCTTAGGTCTTCGGGTTGATGATACACGTTTTGATATTATGGCCTCCTCAGGTGATGGCGATGAACCTGATCTTGGTTTTGGTAGGTTTATTTCATATACTAAGTGAAAACATTAATTTAAGTTGCAATTTGTAAAGTGGTTCATTAATATTGTTTACCTACACTGATTGTTGTGTTTATTTATTAGACAATGTTGTCCCAGATCTGGATGAAGCTGCTGCGATTGAATTCTCTACTGAAGGTAAATGATTTTAGTTACTGTTTATTGCAACTATGTACACCGTGCTCAGTGCAACACCCCTTGTACTTAGTGCAACACCCATTGTACTCAGTGTAACACCTCTTGTACTCCGTGCAACAGTCCTTGTACTCCGTGTAACACTCCTTGTACTCCGTGCAACAGTCCTTGTACTCCATGCAGCACCTCTTGTACTCAGTGCAACACCCATTGTACTCAGTGCAACACCCTTTGTACTCCGTGCAACACTCCTTGTACTCCATGCAACACCTCTTGTACTCAGTGTAACACCTCTTGTACTCAGTGCAACATCTCTTGTACTCAGTGCAACACTCCTTGTACTCAGTGCAACACTCCTTGTACTCAGTGCAACACTCCTTGTACTCCGTGCAGCGCCTCTTGTACTCAGTGTAACACGCCTTGTACTCAGTGTAACACCTCTTGTACTCAGTGTAACACCTCTTGTACTCAGTGCAACACTCCTTGTACTCCATGCAACACTCCTTGTATTCCATGCAACACTCCTTGTACTCCATGCAACACTCCTTGTACTTAGTGCAACACCCCTTGTACTCCAAATTTTGGCAAGAAATATATTTAGTTTTGAAATATATTCAGTTTTCTTGTCTATAGTTGCCCTTATCATTGGAAAACAAATGTAAATAGAATAACTATTTTAAATAAATTAATATTATTACTTTAGATGTTGGTGGGGAGTCATCGTCAGTTCTTTCCTCCATGGTTTCTTCAACTAGTGCTGATCAATCAAAACCTCAAAGTGTTGACATCTCGGAGCAAAATGTGCCTGAAACTAGTGAGAAATATGACACGATTGAGATCCCTGACTTAGCTGAGGAGGAGGAGGATGGCAGCAAGGTTAAAGATGAGGATGGAGAGACTTCGTCAAATATCAACATGTAAGTTTATTTGAAATTAAGAGATGATTGATTTTTTACGATAATAATAATAAATTTTCATATTATTATCATTATTTATAAGTATCACTGTGTTCACTTTTGTTCAGGATTGTAGCTTGGTTATGAGAATTATAAGTGAATGTTCTTCAAACTAGTTTACCCTTTAAAATATCTGAGTTCCCAAGCAGGACTCTAATTAAAAACCTTTTGATTACTGGTCTAACCATGGATTGTAAAAGGACTGGGTCTATCCATTGAAGACTTAGCTGCTTTGAATGTAGGGTGAGGATGAGTTTGATGTATAAGTAATAGATACTGTATAAACTCCAGCTAAGTTTAAATCATGTGAGTGCCACTAGCTCAATGGTTCGGGCCTCTCTACGTCGATCTACTCGCTTGGCAATTCAGTAAGTTCGTTCTCTGAGTAAAATAAAGTTCAGAGAACATTTCCACACTATGATATATTTAAGAAAATGTGAAAAAAGTTATATTTTTGTTAAATCAGAGAGCTACTTTGTTAAGATCTTCTTTGTTAAGATCTTCATCTTAACAAAGTAGGTCTCTGATTTAACAAAAATATAACTTTGTTTTTGATGTTTGGTTTGTTTTCGTTTTTACTTTCGTAGAGAGTTGCAAAGTGTGGCTGAAGAAAACGAAGGTGATAGCGTTTTGGAAATCAAATTATCAGAAGACGATTCTTTTGCAGGTGAGTTTAAAATATTGCAGTATGTCACAAATTTTATTTAGTATTTCACACAACTTTAAATATGGACTTTCAGATCTACGAGGTCAACCTCAACGACGACGTTCTTTAAACAAAAGAATTATTTTTGCAAAACAAAGAAAATTAATAATTTTCAGTCCTAAAGTAATCACAACGTCATCCTCGTTCTTTCTACAATGCCACTTAGAGCATTTTCACGTCTTCAGGACGACGTCAACTCACCAAAAGATGAGAACTGTTGCTTGAGATTGATTTTAGCAGTGCTGGGGCGTTTTACAAGTCACTAAACTAGCTTCAAATATCAAATATAATAGTCAGTTAACCGTGACTTCTTTAAATTGTAAAACTTATCTTGCATTTTAACCGCCGCCGTCGTCCTAGCATCTTAAAATCCCTATTACTACAACACGCCTTGATGTAGCTAAAATTAAGACAATGTAAATATAATATAATATAATATAATATAAGAACGGGAAAAATATTTAAGAAAGTTGCATGAAAAGTGTAGCTTCATCCAGGTATTTTTTAATACCTCCACCACGAGGTTATACAGTCTGTGTCCGCTAGTTAATGTATAGTTTCGTTATCTTACAACCATGCATTTATTCATTTTAAGATGCTTCAACAGAAGTGTATCGAGATGAAACATCTAGTTCTTCCATCCCAGAGCCTCCATCCTCTACTTCAGGTGTTGGAATTCCAATACAAACCAGTCAAGGTAGATTGAAAAAACATTTTTTTCTTTATCTCGGATTAGATCTTTCCAGCGTCCGAGGACATCATTGATTTACGAAGGTTTAATTGGATTACACATCAGTCCACTCATTATGTAAGAGTTAATTAGCGAGAACCGAGGCCATTAAACCATAGGCTTTATGCCAAGATTCGAGGCGATTAACTAATTTATTTCAAATTTCACAAGGTTTACTTCCCTGGGCTTTATACAGATGAAGACCGTGCATTTATAATATGCAATTCAATTCAATTGAATCCAGGTGGTGTTTGTAGTGTTGGTGCTGCTGTTGTTGGGTGGTATTGCTGTTGTTGGTTGGTGGTGGTGGTGGTATTGGTGTATATTTAGTTGTTCTGTAAACTTACATTTGATGTTGCAAATGGCGTATAATTAAACACTGCTTCTTTGTGATTGAATGATAGAGGAATGTGTCTACATTGTCTGTACCAGTAAATATTCACTGTGGTAAACTGTACACTATGTATTTGTATTTAGAAGCTCGTCTTAAAGTTAATGTTGTTCAGCTACGTCGACCAGCTGGGCAGGCAACGGCTCAGGTATCAGGAATACAAATTCCAGGTACTTATTAGACGTGTTTGAATATTAAACTGCAGTTTATCAGTCTTAATTGCTTGGAGGGAAGCTAGTGTTTTGTTGGCATAGTGGGTTGATGTTTCATGTATTGGTGTCACCAAATGAACAGATAAATTTTCATATATAATGTCCTAAAGTATCCCCTTAGTATAGTGACTTGACCTATCTTTCCCAAATATGCTATTTTAGTTATGTTATACTAATTATACAAGTTATCCCACTTATCTTAGTTATCTTAGTTCTTTTAGTTATCTTAGTTCTTTTAGTTATCTTATGAATGAAAAACTGGATATTTTTATTTCTGGAATTATTCAAAATTTGTCAGGTATTTTCAAGTTTTAAATAAAGTATTCTTTATATTAAATTTTGAGCAATGGCCACGTTCGTAGCTGCTACCCTGCCCATGTCGCGGGATAGGTTCGGGTTTACTTACCCTACCGATTTAAATAACTTGTGGGAACAAGTCTTAGTACTTGATTTTGCGTATTCTATAATAGTAATGCTATTATATAATACGCAAAATAAAGTACTGCATTTTCTGTTTTGAAAATGTTCTAAACGAGTTGCTTACATTCAATCTGTGGAAATTAGCAAGCAATATAGAAAAAATAAACAAGACACAGACCCACTTGTGTTAAAAACTAGATATGTTTATTTTCCATTTAAAACAGTTTTCAGTGTTCAGTTTGAATACACATTTCTATATGATCATGAGTGAGATTCCCGCCATGACGTAATATATTTTAAATTTTTTTCTATATCTTATTGCATGATTGTTCACAGTTTACTCTCTTTACTAATTTTGCACGTTTAATTTCATGAAAAGGACTCTGGTTGATAAATATAAAACTTTACTTAAAATGTTGGTTTCGTTGTCTTTTGTTGTCAGGAGGTTTACTGCAGGCTCCATCAAATAGGCTAGTTAGCATACGCGGTATTTTTTTGTGCAGGATTGCTGTTTGTTCCTCTTCCTGCTCTGATGCAGATTTTTCTTGTTCATCCTTTTCTTGGGCTGGAGCAGACCTGTCGTCACGTTCTTCATCGTTCGACCATATCTTTCGTATGATTCTATGCACCAAATTTCACCGGAAAAAATTCACAAATCATTTCTTGGTCTTATTCACATATTAGTTAGCTTTGGTTTTAATCTTCCGATTGGCTTACGCACACTGCTCGAAATAAGAAGACAATTAGGAAAAATTCAAAAAATACAGCTAATGATTAATGCCATATTACGTCATGGCAGAAATGCATGACAATCTTACTCATGATCATATAGAAATGTGTATTCAAACTGAACACTGAAAACTGTTTCAAATGGTAAATAAACATATTTATAGTTTTTAACACAAGTGAGTCTGTGTCTTTTTTATATTTTCTATATCGCTGCTAATTTCCCCAGATTGAATGTAAGCAACTCGTTTATAACATGATGGACAGGTATTTTCAATACAGAAAATACAGTAATTGATTTTGCGTTTTCTATAATAGCATACGATTAAGACAACTTTAATTGTTCCCACAAATAATTCCAGAAATAAAAATATCCAGTTTTTCATTCATAAGATAACTAGAAGAACTAAGATAACTAAGATAACTAAAAGAACTAAGATAACTAAAAGAACTAAGATAACTAAAATAACTAAGATAACTAAGATAACTAGGAAAACTAAAAGAACTAAGATAACTAAAAGAACTAAGATAACTAAGATAACTAAAAGAACTAAGATAACTAAAAGAACTAAGATAACTAAAAGAACTAAGATAACTAAAAGAACTAAGATAACTAAGATAACTAAGATAACTAAAATAACTAACATAACTAAAAGAACTAAGATAACTAAAGGAACTACGATAACTAAAAGAACTAAGATAACTAAAAGAACTAAGATAACTAAAAGAACTAAAAGAACTAAAAGAACTAAGATAACTAAAAGAACTAAAAGAACTAAGATAACTAAAAGAACTAAGATAACTAAAAGAACTAAGATAACTAAGATAACTAAAAGAACTAAGATAACTAGAATAACTAAGATAACTAAAAGAACTAAGATAACTAAGATAACTAAGATAACTAAAAGAACTAAGATAATTAAAAGAACTAAGAGAACTAAAATAACTAAGATAACTAAGATAACTAAAAGAACTAAGATAACTAAAAGAACTAAGATAACTAAAAGAACTAAGATAACTAAGATAATTAAAAGAACTAAGATAACTAAAAGAACTAAGATAACTAAGATAACTAAAATAACTAAAAGAACTAAGATAACTAAGATAACTAAAAGAACTAAAAGAACTAAGATAATTAAAAGAACTAAGATAACTAAAAGAACTAAGATAACTAAGATAACTAAAAGAACTAAGATAACTAAAAGAACTAAGATAACTAAAATAACTAAGATAACTAAAAGAACTAAGATAACTAAAGGAACTACGATAACTAAAAGAACTAAGATAACTAAGATGACTAAAAGAACTAAAAGAACTAAGATAACTAAAAGAACTAAGATAACTAAAATAACTAAAAGAACTAAGATAACTAAAAGAACTAAGATAACTAAGATAACTAAGATAACTAGGATAAGTGGGATAACTTGTATAATTAGTATAACATAACTAAGATAGCATATTTGGGAAAGATAGGTCAAGTCACTATACCAAGGGGATACTTTAGGACATTATATATGAAAATGTATCTGTTCATTTGGTGACACCGATACATGAAACATCAACCGCATAGTGTCTGTGGTTGACTGAATTATTAACTTTATTTCAATGATTTCTCAAATATAAGGTGTTCAGTCTCCAGCTGGACGGAGAATTATTCGCCGTGTTCAAGGTACACATTAATTTTGTTGTGGTTTTTGTTTTGTTTTATTTTTTTAATTGATTGATTTATTTCGAGAGAATTATTTATTTGTTGGGCTAGAGGCCTACTAGAAACCTAAAAGGCTTTTTAAACTTATTTAAAAAGGTCTTAACCCCTAGTGGAAGATATATTCATTAATCTATTTACATATAATCAGTTCAAAAAATGTACAAGTTTAAAGAGAATTATATAAAAATATAAGAATAAAGAAAGAAGAAAATTATTATATTTACAGAGAGTGATAAGTGCAGTATAATGAAAGTATTATTAAAGTGTATAAGTAGTTCAGTATATATAAAAAAGTATAAATAGACAAGCTAGTTAACGAAAAGTTATTATTAGAAAGAAAATTAATATTATCTGGAGATTAAAATGCAGGATCCAATGAAAGCAAGAAATTGCAGAAAGAAATCTATAATGGTAAAAAAAGACAATCAAGAACGTTCACATGATTTGAGGATGTCCTTTGCCAAACAAGACGAAAAATTTAAAAGAATAACTCAAAAAAATTTACTTGGTATTAAAAAGTAATCTGCATGATGAAAATTTGAAATTATTTAATTTTATTAAAATATTATACATTATTAAAATGAATACTTGTAGCTATATTAACTGAATAGTGTAGCTTTCACACATTGAAATATCTGATGTAGGGATACAGATTAAGTTGTGATTTTTTAAAAAAATTTTGTATTAATGTAATGGTGAGTTTTAGGAAAGTTTTTAATAATTTTGTTGGGGTTTTTTTGTGTTGTTTTTGCAGGACGAGGTCAGTCAGCTGCTGGTCCTCGAGGCAGAGGTCGTGGTGGACAATAATGTACTTTGTAATTAAATGTAATATTTCGTAATATAGTTAAAATTATTTAAGGTTTTTTAATATTTTATGATGTATTACGTTTTACATGATCTAGTTGTATTAATATGTTTTGCTACCTCCTCTCCAGTTAGGCTGCGTGGCAGGCCCTCGGGAAAGGAAAGGAAACGGAAGGCTTAAGTAGGAGAAAAGATCAGTAGACTTCAGGCAAGGACGTGTTAGTGTAGTGGTTAAGTCACTGTGCTTGTGTGCGACACACCCTTAGTTCGAATCGCGCTCTGGTCGAAATAAAAAAAAGAAAAAGACGTTTTTGAGTGTTTGAGTTAAGTTTAAAAAACAATTCCCAAAAAGAAATGGTTAAGTAGAAGAAAAGATCAAGTAGACTTCAAGCAAGGACGTGTTCGTGTAGTGGTTAAGTCGCTGTGCTTGTGTGCGACACACCCTTAGTTCGAATCGCGGTCTGGTCAAAAAGAAAAAGACGTTTTTGAGTGTTTGAGTTAAGTTTGAAAAACAATTCCCAAAAAGAAATGGTTAAGTACGAGAAAAGATCAGTAGACTTCAGGCAAGGACGCAGTGGTTAAGTCACTGTGCTTGTGTGCGACACACCCTTAGTTCGAATCGCGGTATGGTCAAAAGAAAAAGACGTGTTTGATAATAGTTGAGGGTGGTTAAGTTTAAAAAACAATTCCCAAAAAGAAATGGTTAAGTAGAAGAAAATATCAGTAGACTTCAGGCAAGGACGTGTTAGTGAAGTGGTTAAGTCACTGTGCTTGTGTGCGACACACCCTTAGTTCGAATCGCGGTATGGTCAAAAGAAAAAGACGTGTTTGATAATAGTTGAGGGTGGTTAAGTTTAAAAAACAATTCCCAAAAAGAAATGGTTAAGTAGAAGAAAATATCAGTAGACTTCAGGCAAAGACGTGTTAGTGAAGTGGTTAAGTCACTGTGCTTGTGTGCGACACACCCTTAGTTCGAATCGCGGTATGGTCAAAAGAAAAAGACGTGTTTGATAATAGTTGAGGGTGGTTAAGTTTAAAAAACAATTCCCAAAAAGAAATGGTTAAGTAGAAGAAAATATCAGTAGACTTCAGGCAAAGACGTGTTAGTGAAGTGGTTAAGTCACTGTGCTTGTGTGCGACACACCCTTAGTTCGAATCGCGGTCTGGTCAAAAAGAAAAAAAGACCTGGATTTAAAAAAGGATTGCCAGTTGCCAAAAAAAAGGGTTGAAAAAAAACAAAGTGCCAGTTCCCAAAAAAAAAAAGGATTGAAAAAAAAACAAAGTGCAAAGTTCCCAAAAAAAAAAAAGGATTGAAAAAAAAACAAAGTGCCAGTTCCCAAAAAAAAAGGATTGAAAAAAACAAAGTGCAAGTTCCCAAAAAAAAAAAAAGGATTGAAAAAAAACAAAGTGCCAGTTCCCAAAAAAAAAGGATTGAAAAAAAACAAAGTGCAAGTTCCCAAAAAAAAAAAGCCAGAAAAGAAGCCAAATGTCTTTGTCTTTGTCTTTGTCTTTGTCTTTGTCTTTGTCTTTGTCTTTGTCTTTGTCTTTGTCTTTGTCTTTGTCTTTGTCTTTGTCTTTGTCTTTGTCTTTGTCTTTGTCTTTGTCTTTGTCTTTGTCTTTGTCTTTGTCTTTGTCTTTGTCTTTGTCTTTGTCTTTGTCTTTGTCTTTGTCTTGTCTTTGTCTTGTCTTTGTCTTGTCTTTGTCTTGTCTTTGTCTTGTCTTTGTCTTGTCTTTGTCTTGTCTTTGTCGGCTTGTCTTTTTGTCTTTGTCTTGTCTTTGTCTTTGTTGTCTTTGTCTTTGTCTTTGTCTTTGTCTTTGTCTTTGTCTTTGTCTTTGTCTTTGTCTTTGTCTTTGTCTTTGTCTTTGTCTTTGTCTTTGTCTTTGTCTTTGTCTTTGTCTTTGTCTTTGTCTTTGTCTTTGTCTTTGTCTTTGTCTTTGTCTTTGTCTTTGTCTTTGTCTTTGTCTTTGTCTTTGTCTTTGTCTTTGTCTTTGTCTTTGTCTTTGTCTTTGTCTTTGTCTTTGTCTTTGTCTTTGTCTTTGTCTTTGTCTTTGTCTTTGTCTTTGTCTTTGTCTTTGTCTTTGTCTTTGTCTTTGTCTTTGTCTTTGTCTTTGTCTTTGTCTTTGTCTTTGTCTTTGTCTTTGTCTTTGTCTTTGTCTTTGTCTTTGTCTTTGTCTTTGTCTTTGTCTTTGTCTTTGTCTTTGTCTTTGTCTTTGTCTTTGTCTTTGTCTTTGTCTTTGTCTTTGTCTTTGTCTTTGTCTTTGTCTTTGTCTTTGTCTTTGTCTTTGTCTTTGTCTTTGTCTTTGTCTTTGTCTTTGTCTTTGTCTTTGTCTTTGTCTTTGTCTTTGTCTTTGTCTTTGTCTTTGTCTTTGTCTTTGTCTTTGTCTTTGTCTTTGTCTTTGTCTTTGTCTTTGTCTTTGTCTTTGTCTTTGTCTTTGTCTTTGTCTTTGTCTTTGTCTTTGTCTTTGTCTTTGTCTTTGTCTTTGTCTTTGTCTTTGTCTTTGTCTTTGTCTTTGTCTTTGTCTTTGTCTTTGTCTTTGTCTTTGTCTTTGTCTTTGTCTTTGTCTTTGTCTTTGTCTTTGTCTTTGTCTTTGTCTTTGTCTTTGTCTTTGTCTTTGTCTTTGTCTTTGTCTTTGTCTTTGTCTTTGTCTTTGTCTTTGTCTTTGTCTTTGTCTTTGTTCTTTGTCTTTGTCTTTGTCTTTGTCTTTGTCTTTGTCTTTGTCTTTGTCTTTGTCTTTGTCTTTGTCTTTGTCTTTGTCTTTGTCTTTGTCTTTGTCTTTGTCTTTGTCTTTGTCTTTGTCTTTGTCTTTGTCTTTGTCTTTGTCTTTGTCTTTGTCTTTGTCTTTGTCTTTGTCTTTGTCTTTGTCTTTGTCTTTGTCTTTGTCTTTGTCTTTGTCTTTGTCTTTGTCTTTGTCTTTGTCTTTGTCTTTGTCTTTGTCTTTGTCTTTGTCTTTGTCTTTGTCTTTGTCTTTGTCTTTGTCTTTGTCTTTGTCTTTGTCTTTGTCTTTGTCTTTGTCTTTGTCTTTGTCTTTGTCTTTGTCTTTGTCTTTGTCTTTGTCTTTGTCTTTGTCTTTGTCTTTGTCTTTGTCTTTGTCTTTGTCTTTGTCTTTGTCTTTGTCTTTGTCTTTGTCTTTGTCTTTGTCTTTGTCTTTGTCTTTGTCTTTGTCTTTGTCTTTGTCTTTGTCTTTGTCTTTGTCTTTGTCTTTGTCTTTGTCTTTGTCTTTGTCTTTGTCTTTGTCTTTGTCTTTGTCTTTGTCTTTGTCTTTGTCTTTGTCTTTGTCTTTGTCTTTGTCTTTGTCTTTGTCTTTGTCTTTGTCTTTGTCTTTGTCTTTGTCTTTGTCTTTGTCTTTGTCTTTGTCTTTGTCTTTGTCTTTGTCTTTGTCTTTGTCTTTGTCTTTGTCTTTGTCTTTGTCTTTGTCTTTGTCTTTGTCTTTGTCTTTGTCTTTGTCTTTTGTCTTTGTCTTTGTCTTTGTCTTTGTCTTTGTCTTTGTCTTTGTCTTTGTCTTTGTCTTTGTCTTTGTCTTTGTCTTTGTCTTTGTCTTTGTCTTTGTCTTTGTCTTTGTCTTTGTCTTTGTCTTTGTCTTTGTCTTTGTCTTTGTCTTTGTCTTTGTCTTTGTCTTTGTCTTTGTCTTTGTCTTTGTCTTTGTCTTTGTCTTTGTCTTTGTCTTTGTCTTTGTCTTTGTCTTTGTCTTTGTCTTTGTCTTTGTCTTTGTCTTTGTCTTTGTCTTTGTCTTTGTCTTTGTCTTTGTCTTTGTCTTTGTCTTTGTCTTTGTCTTTGTCTTTGTCTTTGTCTTTGTCTTTGTCTTTGTCTTTGTCTTTGTCTTTGTCTTTGTCTTTGTCTTTGTCTTTGTCTTTGTCTTTGTCTTTGTCTTTGTCTTTGTCTTTGTCTTTGTCTTTGTCTTTGTCTTTGTCTTTGTCTTTGTCTTTGTCTTTGTCTTTGTCTTTGTCTTTGTCTTTGTCTTTGTCTTTGTCTTTGTCTTTGTCTTTGTCCTTTGTCTTTGTCTTTGTCTTTGTCTTTGTCTTTGTCTTTGTCTTTGTCTTTGTCTTTGTCTTTGTCTTTGTCTTTGTCTTTGTCTTTGTCTTTGTCTTTGTCTTTGTCTTTGTCTTTGTCTTTGTCTTTGTCTTTGTCTTTGTCTTTGTCTTTGTCTTTGTCTTTGTCTTTGTCTTTGTCTTTGTCTTTGTCTTTGTCTTTGTCTTTGTCTTTGTCTTTGTCTTTGTCTTTGTCTTTGTCTTTGTCTTTGTCTTTGTCTTTGTCTTTGTCTTTGTCTTTGTCTTTGTCTTTGTCTTTGTCTTTGTCTTTGTCTTTGTCTTTGTCTTTGTCTTTGTCTTTGTCTTTGTCTTTGTCTTTGTCTTTGTCTTTGTCTTTGTCTTTGTCTTTGTCTTTGTCTTTGTCTTTGTCTTTGTCTTTGTCTTTGTCTTTGTCTTTGTCTTTGTCTTTGTCTTTGTCTTTGTCTTTGTCTTTGTCTTTGTCTTTGTCTTTGTCTTTGTCTTTGTCTTTGTCTTTGTCTTTGTCTTTGTCTTTGTCTTTGTCTTTGTCTTTGTCTTTGTCTTTGTCTTTGTCTTTGTCTTTGT